>JAPYMA010000442.1:0-42193 GCA_035041965.1 Anisakis pegreffii
AATTATAATCGGGTTGACCATTGGCTCGCACATATGAAATCGGTTCATTCAGTTCAATGTTGCTAAATGTATTCATTATAAGGAGAAATCTCTCAGGTGTTTGTGGTTACTCGCCGAAGCTTATCTATTAGCTAGTGTCATGATGGCATTCATACACATCTATGATGATATGCTTATGTCCCTTGCCAGTGTAGTTATCATTCATCACTTGTGATACTAAGATACTCGATAACCTCATACAATCCACTCGAATGGTCTAAAGTTATCGTATTGAAAATAACGTATGAGTTAGTTTTTGGGAGAGCTATCATCAGGTGTTGATAATGGCTGTACTGGCATATCAAATGAAGAAACTATTCCCTAAAAATTGAGTTTCACTAGCGTAGGCTATGAATCGCCTTATGAAGTTAGCGGTAGGTCTGGAAAGTTCGCCTGGACCACTCATCCTGTAGAGTCGAGTCGCTGACTGGTGACTCGAAGTCTCAGGTGTTTGTGGTTACTCGCCGAAGCTTATCTATTAGCTAGTGTCATGATGGCATTCATACACTTCTATGATGACATCCTTATCTCCCATGCCAGTGCAGCTATTGTCCGTCATTAGCGCTGATAAGGTATTTGATAAGTTTGAGAAATCCATTCAAAGGAAATGTGAAGCATTGCGGGTTCTCCAGCTTGTTAACGGGGAAACGTTTGAATATCATCAAATTTTAAGGTCATCGCCTCTGTTCGTAATAGTTGACCACTTCCGAGAGCTTATGTCCCGGGCCAGGATTGAACTGGATGACTGCATTTGGGCTGCGCATAGAGGTTAGAATTTTCTCTTGACCGCTAACATAAGGTCTTCTCAGGCTTGGAATGAGCTGATATGTGTGTCTTCAATAAGGTGTTTCTGAAATAGCATTTTTGGACTAATATTGCGAAATTTTGTCATAGTTTATAATTTGAGCACTCAGATGATAACTTGAGTAATAGAAAGGCAGGTAGCATTCCTCGGATTGCTCTCATACCTTGCGTAGACAGAGACAAGGTCTGAGTTAAGCTTCACTTATCAATAACTTGATTTGACTTCAAACTTATTTTGAGTTGAGCGGAAACGATTGCAGCTCGCTTGATTCTGTTTCGTGTTCTTTCAGAATGTGTTCATGTTGTTTTGTTTCGGATTGTCCGTTTGGATGTATCCATTGAAATCCCGTTTTTATGTAAATATTTGTTTGATTGTTCTGTTGCTGTTGCCGTTGTGTATACATACATGAGCATCGAATATATGGGCATTGGATATACAGGCATGAAATATGTTAATTTGATGATGTTAATTGTTGTTTATATTAATTTGTTTGATTGTCCTGTTGCCGTGATTATTTCGTGTTGTTCTTGAGGTGATGATTATTTCGTGTTTTCGTGCCTTCATCACTTTGTTCATCCTGTTGTTGTTCATTACCGTGTTCTTTATGCTGCCGCACCAGGCACAATGAGGAGAAGTACTGCTAGGCATGATTTAGTGGCAATCCATGATTGAGGCAGAATCGCAAAATGCGTAGAGAATCCTGCACAAACTATCCGGGTGCAATTGGACGTCACGTGATAGGGACAGGCTCAAGTTTGATGCTCTTTCCTGGACATAAGCTCATAACCTTGCTGAGATTTGGATAAATTTGAAAGTATCAATGGTGCGTGGCGCGACAGCAGTATTAAATGTTTTTCCAGTATTAAATGTTTTTCCACACATTACACCGAAATCACCTGAAAGGATCAACGAGTCGTCAGCATCTGTCGAGTTTAGGATTGTCTTGGCAGCAAGTGTTGCAGTTTTGTGAAGACAGGTTCGAAGTTTCTAGTTTGAAAAAAAGATTCTAGTTTGAAAAAAAAAGAGAACTATAGATATCAGTACGTAAAAAGAGCGGAAATGTCCGCTCTGACGAAAACCAGAATATTCACCAATTGAATCAAGAAATGCATATTCGTCATCATTACATGGTCTCCTTGGACAGCGTTCGCCCCCTCTCCTCCCATCCCCACAATAATAAGATCACTGGAAATTAAAATTTCATCCGACCGAACCGAAAAACTCGAAAAATAACCTTTTTGTAAACAATCTGAAATTTGTAAAAATTTTTAGCTTTTTTTCAACTATTTCTTCCAGTCGAATTTCGACAGTAAACATGGCAGTTTCTCATAGGAATTTTACTGAATCATTCTTTGAAACTAAAGAAAAATTTTTTCTGCCGGATAATTGCATGCTTTATGAGATTTTGTTCAAAAAACCCATTGCAATCTAAAATTTCATCCAACTGAACCGCAAATTTTGGGATTTTTTTTGTTTTTTCGAAAGTTCAAAATTTTTTTCTGGTCATTTGAACTTTGACTGAATCTCTTTCGGCGTAACATTGCTCAAGTTTAAGTTTTTTTCGCATATGACGCGTCATTTTCTCGAAAAAACATTACGTCCAACTTTAAGTTGATTGATGAAAGAACAGCGTTCGTGACCACACTCACCTGATATAATCATTGATCTGATCGTGTTCATCTGAGTAGGTTCAATCCAAATAGCATGTTTAAACGAGCCATAGTCTGTGAAGCCAAGGTTACCACAACAAAAATGAGGACATATACATCTTAAAAAAAGCTGGATTTTCCCAATGCAGACCATTTTGCATGAGTGCATGATCGGACGATTGTTGTTATACGAGGGTTTTTCGTTGTAACAAATTTCAACTATTTATTGTACATACTTTTTTGATGAAGGAAAACCTTCTGAACTCATTGGCGTGAAGAAATCATTCGGTTGTCGCGTAAACCTACGCATACAAGCAGCTTGCAATTTGCAGTATTTTATCATTACCATACCACCCGTGATTTTCAATTGACTGAAGCACTTCAAAGAGTTCACTTCTCCGGAAAGTTCTCAGACCGATGCCCGAAGTGCGAGCGTATTTTCATAACACTCCGAAGTGCGTATTTCATAGAACATAAAACAGTCTTTAAGGTTTCTCTGTTCACGAGGTGGGAAATTAACCACATTCAGTTCATGATGCTTTAATGCTTGTACTGGCATTGGTTTTCTCCTTCTCTCTCGCTTTCTACCACTTTATCGATTGTATGTTTGCTGAATGGTGTTTACAGCTTCTACCGCACGCGTGCTAAATTATTCGTTGGCATTTTTGTCCCACACCAGTAGAGGGCTATAGTCACTAGACCTTTTGGTAAATCGTCGAATTGTGCAAATCCAAGCAGAAATAACTACTGAAGCTAATTACACTGCAAGATCGGAAGGAAGTTTTTGTGGTGCGGCGACGTGGGGTGTTGTGTGTGGAATAACGACTTCTAATGACGATGTTGATGTCGAAATAGAAATAATTAACAGAAAATGAAAAGTCCAACTCTTTCATCAGTATATCCAATTGATGCAGTGGTTCCACAATCTTAGAACAGTATAAAAAATTCACGAATCATGTGCGAATTACAAACTGAGTAAAATTCCCAATAATGTGAGGGTCAAATACCCATCCGTAGCATTGAAGCGATCCATTGTAGCGCTGCAAAAATTATCAGTTGAAATTTGTATTCGATTCGAATTTACGGCTCAGAAAAAAAAGCGTTGAACTTTATTTGGTGAAGCTAAAAGATTAAACAAATATCTCAATTAATTAACGTACTCGTTTATTTACTTGTGTTTTGTTGAAGTGTTTATTAACTTTGATATTTTAATCATTGACTGAACGACAGGAATGTAGAATCAAAACAGTAATGTAATTTGTTATAATCACACTGCTTTACTGATTTCATTCAACAGGACAGTAATATTGTTAGCATCAATAAAACGTGTATTATTACTGACGCTGTTGATCACTTCTGTTAATCAACAGTTAAGTCATGTTCCAGCGATATTGAAAGATCACATTGAATAGGTGAATGTGTGCACAGTTTTTGATTGATTGATGATAGTATGTGACAATAATGGCACTGGCAATAATAACAATACTCAAACCCAATGTTTCCTTAAAATATTTATTTATTTATTTATTTATTTATCTATTTATTTATTTATTTATTTATTTATTTATTTATTTATTTATTTACTTATTTACTAGCTAAAAATTTCATGTATGTCTAAAGAGGAGTTCACTGTTTAGCTTAAGCTGGGTGAATCCAGCCAAGTTTGGTCCTTCACTCAGCTTCGGGTAGCACTTTCTGTGGCGAGCGGTATTCGAAGTGGTGAATCATTAGTTATGATGTGACGTTCATAAGAAGAGACTGTTCATAGGAACATCATATCGTATGGTAGTTGTTGCTATTATCATATTGTGTTACTAAAGCTGGCGTTTAATCTTGAGATGTGATGTGTCGATATTGATTAAATTGCTCTAACATTAGCGAACCTTCTTACTGAAAATAGCGCATCAATTCATAACTGGTAGATGATTTAGGATGTGTCAAAAGTTTGCTTGAAGATTTAAGATGTTTTTAAATGGTTGTTTGAAAAGAAAGTAGACAGGAACGTTGAAAGGGACAAAGGTGACACTTTGAATGTTCGTCACTTTGAATGCACTATTCATCTGCCGTTTATTTCCCTTTCACTTTTATCTTACGACTGCAATTTTATCCTTTTATCTCTATACATATTGACCTATGTGTTGCGTTGTAAATCACCACATTGTCACCAGCAACACTTCATTACAACTTCAGACGTGATGAGTGCACGCTTGAATCGTTTTTTTTTCGTAATGTTCATTTTCTTGATCGTCAACTTTTGAATTATCCCCAAAACCGAGAAGTTTTTTTTGACATCAGTCATATGATTCTAAACGTATGAAAAGTCAAAGAATAACGTTCACAATTTGAAGAAATGCTCGAAATCGGGTCATGCTCTCGAATTTATTACCACCTTTCGATCTGCCATGTGTATAAATATCTCTAACTATTCACAAATCTGTCATCTTAATTAGTGTTGTTTAAGTGAGCAAGAGTTGTTCTTTGTGAATTTATTTCTTCAAGGAATTGTTCTTTATATTATTCAATTTATTTTTCCCCCAAAAATTATTTTAATTCAATTTTGATTGATCCACATGATATTTGCGATTGGTTTGTTTTCATTTTCAGTGAATCAGGTTCACCCATTCGTTCGTTTACATTATTTTTCGTTCACCCATCCATGCCAACTTCTTTTCATGTTATACATATTTAATGCGTCACTCTTCGAACTAGAATTATGGTTGTAATAGAACCGTTATTGAAATGTATACAAACAGCTAAATATCCATATGCATTTGCTTAGTTGTGTGATGTCATTTTGTTGTTGGTGAAAAATAGTCTATAAGGGTGTTTTTAAGTGAAAGCTTTTAAAAATCTTAAGTTTATTCCGCATGGGGCACGGTAAAATGAAAATATGTTTAAAAGAGCAGCCTGGAGCTACTCTCCAAATATGACCACTTTTGGACATGCAGGTAATGGAAACGAGTTATTTAAGTAGATGGCAAGGTGAGTGTGCCTTACAGTGGTCATTTGAATATGATTTGATTGTAATTCGGTGCTTTGACTTTGAGATCTGGATAAATGACTCCTATGTTTCTTACTGCTAAATTAATCAACTTGCTACTATTGGAATTGTAAGCTTCAATTTTTTTGTTCATTTAGTGAAGTTCATTTATGACTTATTAACTTTTTATTGATATCAATATTTACTCACAATTCATTCGTGACTAGTAGTAATATCAAGTATGATTGTAATATGTGCTGTTCATAATTATTTTTGTTAATTAATCGGTCATGTTAATTATCAGATCACCCAAACACGAATCGCACATCTTCAATCAATCAACAATTCAAATTCACATTCCATTCCATTCTGTTTTCTCACCGCTATTCTGATTCATTCATTCATTTCTCTTTTCAATCGTCCGGTCGTTTAGCCATCCAAAATTAATTCTCAACCAATTCGAGAACGTTCTCAACCGTTTCTCACAAATATTGTCGTCTATCATTATCATATTAAAATAGTTGGAATAATATCACGAATATTCATCTTGAATGGCCTCATTACAACAGCAACAATCCGTTGATGATTATCACATATGGCGAAGTGATTATGGTCAAATAATTCATGTACCTTACCGTTATAGTCGTGTTTGGGAGATCGAAAAACTCTGGAATCCAGAATTCATACATTGGTTCTTCAATAAGGTTAGTCTATGTTTCATTCATTCATTTTGTTTTGCTCTTTTCATTCCTTTCTCGAATTCACTTTTGCTCGATATCCCTTTTATCTCTTTTATATCTTCGTTGTTATTTTTGCAGAAAAATGCAATTAATAAATGAATAAATGAGGATCAATTAAACCCAACAACTGATATGACCATTATGCTACAGTAGATCTTGAAATTATTATTCCGTTAGACTATTCGGCGATAATAGCGTTTTGATTAAAATTGATTCTGCACCCAATTGAATTGATTGATGTCCTCTCGTTCAGTGCTTTTCTGGTATTTATATGCTATATCAGCAAAAACGTATCGACGAGTGTTTATATATGAAAGTGAAAGTAATCTTTGAGGGTCATCTGCGCGAAATGCCAAAAATCACGTGAATGCTGATAAATGAATAGAGTATATCCTAAATGTATATTCCACTTAATGTTTTTTCTTACTCTATCCGTAATTTTTTAATAAATTTCCCAAATTCAGAGACAGTCTTCTTTATCTCTTCAATTCAGGGTTACCCTTCAATCATTCTCACTGACAATTTTATCATTATGGAATAGAAATTATTCCAAAAGGCAAACAATTTTAATCTTTCGTATCCTCATAGATACTACTCTACCATAGTTTTTATTGTCATTAATGAACTGTGAACTAATATATTATTCTATCTTCACGCTGATCGTAATCTATAATCAAATCTTAAATTCGTTTTATTGTCCTTTCCATCAACGAACATTTGTTGGTTTGCCCATTTTTAAATATAGACCATTATTAATATTACCATGAAATTGAAAATGTTTGCAGCATGTTACAATATGAATATTTTTATAATGGCGAGATCATTCACTAATATAATATTGGCATTTCATAACGACCGTTCTTATGAATTGTGTTCAGTTCGTTTGTGGAAGCACAAAAATTTTCGATTTATGACTGTTCCGTGCCGATGTTCATTTTCTACCTCTGCTCTTTTTCCCATAAACGTTTTCACACTCTCATACCATTATTACACACGTTTTGATTTCAAGATGATTTTTTAGTTATCGCATCAATGATAAAATTAAAACGGTTAGCAGTAATAGTAATAACATTTGTATTATATCCTTTCATATCCTGATCTTTCGCTTTTTGGATCCATTCAGGTAACAGAGATCGTTCGCTGATTTTGGTTTTGTGAATCGTAGCTGTTCGCAGCAAGTTTGCCAGACTGTTCGATGAGAATCCCACTCATCTGCAACCTATCAACCGATTCCCCAACCAAACACCCAAATGGAAAACAACTTTTAAGAAAAACCACCTTCAGTTTCGATGTTGTCACACGTTTATGTGCAGCCTTTTTGCTTATAAAGAGTAAGCTAAGAATAAGCAAACTAATTGCAGTAAATCATAATTTTGACGAAACCAAACGATACATCTTTTAAAAGCTTATAGGCTCATCTATCTAATGAACGTCCTGATATTTTTCATTCGATTCGTCATTTTGAAATGTAGTATCATTGTTTGGTATCACTATACTCGTGACTGACAGCTTCTGCATCTGGGACAATCCATTCTCCCACCTCACTTTCATTCACCAAATTATGCATCGTCATACTGACATAGGACGTATTTTGCTAAACAGTTCTCTTGATTATCAATTGTAAGATTTATTTTCACCCGCTACGTAAGGTTCTGGCATGTAAACTGCTTCTTAATCTAACTGTACATTGAATAAGTATCATGAGGCAAATCGATCCATCCATCAATTTTCATCATTAATCTCCGTTATCAGAGAGCATCACTGATTCACATAATTCGATAGTGTTACTTCCGATAAACTCTGCTGCCTTGATCCATAAAGGGCATTAAAGCAGTTACGTTTGTCTGAATAGAAATCACCTCGAGTTAACCCGTTTCGGGATGGGCACAGCAGATATCCATTTTAAATAGGATATCCATTTTACCGCAGATTCATTTCTGACAGTTTTTGTTCGAACTGATGTGCAAATTTTTTGTGAAACCATTCCTTGACATCAGTCAAATCATTAATGTTGATATTTTGATAACATTTTCATTTCTTTGCGAATATCATGTGACCGTTCGGACATAAGAGGACAGGTTGTATCATAAAACAGTTTTCTTTCCCTGAAAAATTCTAACTAGTCGTTAATTTTGATGAATTCTTTAAGCCTGACCAATACTGCGCCATTTTTCAGACAAGAAAAATCAGTTTTAATACTTAAAAATCTCCGAGTTAATGCTCATCCATCGAATACTTAAGTCTTCTTATTAATCAGCGAAGTAAGAGTAGAACTGAAGAATAAGACTCGTCGTAAAAGCTCTGAATGTTAGCAAATAACGTAATAAGTTCTGACCGCAAACTATATTAATAATATATCGCTGAATAGATTTCCGACGGAATAAAAGAAGGAACAAATCAGGATTAAGTCGTAAGATGTCTTCTACTGCTAAACGAATGGAAAAGGGAACAAAAAACATATGCAAATTTAAAGCTTTAATTTTTCGTACGCAAACGACAAAATATTTCATCGAATCAAAGATTCGTTTTTGACGTACTGCAGTATGTCAGATTTCTTTCATATTCGACTATAAGATACCCATTGTCTCGTATTGGGTGCATATTTTAACGCGTCCTTTAACAACGATATAATGTTTGAACAGCAATGAATAATAAGTTCATTATGACCTATATCATCAATAAAACGAACTTCTTTATAGGAAAACAAATAAACCCACAATCAGGTCAATTGTTAACGCAAAACTGAAAGTTGTTTTCCATTGCACGGACATAAACCATCAAACCGGTTCTATACCGTACATATGATGATAAAAGTGCACAGAAACAATTTTAATGAGGAAACCGAAACGACAAATTTGAACTTCGGATTAGAAAGTTTTCCTCCGAAAACACAAAGAATGGTGATAATGAAACAAGTAATAGGCAGTATAGTAATAATTTTGTACAGCGATTAGTATGCCCTGTTCTGATGTCCCCGTTGTTCATTCATCAATGAATAAATACGTGCAAATGACTGATTACATTCATTGAAAGTACCAATCAATTTAATGAGTAAAAGGATGTTATTTTATAGTATTGGAGTTGTTCAATCTATATAGCGATACTATACGCAGTAATTGTGCATGCGCTACAACGGTATCAACAATCACGTAAAGCATGGGTTCTACGTCATTCGTTATGCATATGGAACGCATCACTTGCTTTTTTTAGTATTGTTGCCACTTTCAGGTAGTTATGTTTCACAGTTCAGTTCGCTCTGTGCACATTTTGTTCATCCCATAAGAACCAGTATATAAAATTTAATACTTTGATCCATATGTTATAAATGTGTGCGTAGTGCAGATTGATGATAAATGCAGATTAAGTGAAAGGCGAACAGAGTTTATAATCAATTATTTTTTGGTTGGAGTGCCGTGTTTAACGACCTATGAGGTGGCACTGTAAATGGATGGTCTATTTCTGAACTTTTGTCTTATATAAGGCAGTGCAACGGACTAAAAGGCGCGTCAGAAGAATAAGCCTTTCGCCACAATGCACTTATAAACCTAAACGCAGCGCCGTTTACCACAAAAAATTGCTCTGAGGTCAGTAACCAGAATTAATCCATATATAAGGCGTTCCAGGTTATAAGGTAGACTGTCGTTTTTTGAGAAAATTTAAGACTTTTAAGTGCGCCTTATAGGTCGGTAAATATGGTAATTAAGCGTTTGTTGGTGAGTGTTTCACATTGAATATAGTTAACTCTGATAAATAGCATTCATCATAACGAGAATGGATCAAATCATTGAACGATACTTAATCAAGTTTATTTTTTCAGATTTGGTGAGGAATTTATGTACACCTTTCTGAATCGGCCCATATTGCACTCATTATGTTATTCAATAAACCCAACAAGTCCTGCATCATTTTGGGCATGCGCATTCGCGTTATCAAAAATCGCTGAATTAGGCGATACGTTCTTTGTGGTTATGAGGAAAAAACCACTTATTTTTTTGCACTGGTATCATCATGCTGTGGTTTTGGTTTACAGCTGGAATTCAGGTGAATATTTTCTTGAAAAATAATCTCAAACATTTTGATAAGAACGGTGATAAATGTACAGTTCAGCACTGCTAATGCTTTAACATATCGTATGAATTGGCACTCAATTTCATCTGAATGTCTGTCAAACGGCAACTGATAAGCAAATAAATTTGGATTAAAATCAACCTTCAGTTTTAAGTTCAAATGGTTCTGAGTGGTACTTAAACTGTTGAAATAGCGTCGTCTTCCAAATAACCAAATCAGTGGATATTACTATACCTTACTGAAATAGACCATCAGAGCATTCCCATCTCCACCCTCTCACCTTCAAAAAAACTTCACAATTTGTTCCATATCCAAAATTTTAAAAAAATTACAATTTTGCCAAACCTTTCTGGTCATTCAAAATATTAAATGCAAATCATCCTTCCAGCCGTTGAATTAACCGCAGCCGGTCGTTGGTTTATATTTATGAATTTTTTCGTTCATTCAATAATGTACACGTACTATTCATTCACCTCGTACGGTATACGTCCACCACGTGTGTTATCGATGTGTATCACTGCCTTACAAACCTCACAAATGCTTATTGGTGTGGCCATTTCAATTACCGTTCTTAATCTCAAACTCAATGGCACTGTATGTATTGTACTTAATTTCATTAAAATTATTATTACTACTGCATTAAATAGCGTTATTTTAGTCTGCATAACTAAATGCTTATTGATATTTTGCTCGTATTTCATCGTTTAATTCAATATTCCTTATTCTGATCTAGGGTTCTTTGAGATTGAACGGTTGTTTACAGTGAATAATTGATTGACTTACAAAAATATTCAGTTGTGTCAACAATCAATGGACAATCTAGCGTTATGTTTCGCCATCTATGCATCATTCGCGGTACTTTTCATGCGGTTCTTTTATGACGCTTACATGAGACCGAGGAAAGCTGCTGCTGCTCAACAAGCAATAATGACTCCAAATAAAGAATCAGTCAACAAGAAGGATGAATAAGTGCTTGGTGAATAATGAATAACGATCAGCAGTCTTAGCATTTAATTGCATAGCTGGAACATTGACTTTCGTACGCTTGAATTCTATTTGATTTTTAATCATTCACTAATGCCATATTATTGTTGCTATTAATAAATCAGGCATGATCAATTTGTTGCTCATTATGTCTACTTACAAAACATTTTGTTGGTTATCACTTATTGTGAATGTTCCAACTTTATTAACTATGAATGTGATATCGTCATTGGTTCAGATGAAAACCTTTCGTGATAATATCTTTTAATGAAGACCAACGCCTTTTCACAAACATTCACACTTTTCCTTGCATCTATCTCAAATAAATGAAAAATCCACTATCATCACCATCTCTCCGTTTCCCTCTCACACGTGCTCTTTGTTCTTCATATTTCTTGTGCCCCCTATCTTCTGTTGCTTTTTCATTTTGTTTATTTACTGTTTCCTCTACCAGTCGAATCCTTGATCTATTTCATTTCTTTTGATCCATTTGCATTGCAAACAAGTAAATTCGGCATTGTTGACTGTCGGCCGCTAAGTTTTGCTGCATTTAGTTATTTTATTGTATTTGAAATGAAAAAAATTTGAAATATTGTAGAAAAATTTGAAAAAATATTGTTGAAACGTGTGATATTATTATATGTGAAATATTGTTATTATTATTTTTAAATCCTCAACGCATTTTAAGAACTTTCAAAAGGAAACTTTGTGTGCTGCTTAAATACATCTAAAACAAACTTCAGCCTTTGACAACAACCATAATCATGCGTAACATCAAACAAGAATGGAAGAGAGTGTAAACAATGAAATAAGTCATTAAAGTTGAAAACAAGAATGAACTGCAAAACCAATTTTGAATGAAATGCTCACTCGAATTAAATTAAATTAGCAAAATATACTTAATTATTATAAAAAGTGTAATTGTGGAAAGTGCTCCTCTAAAAACAATCCAATTCTTCATCATTATTTACATAGTCCGATAATGTAATTCGCGATACCAAATCAGAAAGAGATGCGTTGCTATTATCACAGCCGTCGATTTGATCGGATGAATTGGATTTTGATTGGGAATTCAGAACGTTTAGTAGTTCTCGTCTGGATTTCGCAAACGAATTGTTATCGTCATCATTCTGCAACAACTTCATCATTATTCACCAATGCGCCTAAATAATTATTATCATTACACATTTATCACCGTCAATATTATTACTGAAAATATTTTCTCATTCTTACCAATCTAAAGGAACTGAATCACTAAAAAATTGAAACAAACCATGGAACAGCTTAAAATTTGTCGTACGTTATCGCCAACTGTACCCCCAAGCTGGATCAGCTTACCAGCATAACAGATAGCCCGTTCACGAACACATAAATCCGAATCGGTGAGCAACTCTCCAACAATCGTTTCCTCATTAAACGATGATGCCTTACCTGCTTCAATGCGCGCTGACAGTATGTCGATTGCTGACAATCTCCAAAAAGAAATGACCACTGATTAACAATGATTCAAAAAATACCATATTTGCAATAAAATAATGCAATAAAAGCTATAACAATGTGTAACAAAACAACTTTCTGTCACCTCGTTTGCTGTCGTTCGTCCTTAAGTGCCAACTGATGCAACTGTTTTTCAGTCGCATGTAAAGCTAAACATCGGATCACTTTCTCTCGTAATATTTCGTTGTCATCATGTAACAGTAACATCAGTTTTGTTAATAAGAAATCACCTGAAATTTCTTAAATTCATGTTTACTAAATAATGCTTGTTTGATTCAATATTAGGGAATAACATGAAAAAAAGTGAAACGAAAGGAAAAATAAATTTCCAACTGGAAATAAAGTTAGTTCGAAAAATGATAAAAACTGACAATTCTCGTCACCAATACACTGCAGAATATATTCGAAAATTGCGAAAGACCAATCGACAATTGTTAAATCTGGAATAATCGATGATGTTGATGCTGATGACGACGATAACCTATCGAATATGTCACACACGATTGATGAGCATCGAAGTTTGACCCAAGCGGGACATGCGTCTGTCAGATATTTGAATAGTGAATGATTCCTCTCAAATCAGAAAACAAAGTCAAGAAAGAATTAATTGGTTTTTAAAAATCACCAATGTTGCCAGTTTCAAAAATTATGCTTACTTATCGGTTGTTAATTTCACTGAAAATGTTCAAGTGTCTCGTCTCACGTTTTGAATGACATCTAATTGCATTTGATAATCATCATAAAACATCTTCATAACTATACGATTATGCACTATGCAAACAAATCAACTTGTTACCTCCAATCAATAACACCTAGAAACTGAATTGTGAAAAAACTAAAAGTGAATTCACACCTCAAAACGCTCCTTCATTACTTTGTACATTACATCAAATTGTTCGACTGTAAATGGTGCACACATTTTCAGAAATTGCTTTATATGTTCCGCTTGGCACATTTTCAAACGATCCAGTCTTCTAATCCATTTTTCAACACCTTCTTTTTGAGCCTTTAATTAAATTTTCATATATGGTCAATTTTCACATTACTTTAGAATATCAAACTAAACAAGCATTCTACAGAAATGCTATACTTATGAACTGAATCACAATGAATCAACCAAAATTCCGAAGAAAAACCGAAAAAATGCTTACATTTTCAGGAAGATACTTATAACATACTGTGAAGTGATCCAAACGTGATTCTGGATCCACCAATAACGAATGAATAAGTTCCGTTATTCCATTGCTTCAAATCGACTTATTTACAATCATTATTATATTTACGTCGTATTTCCTTAATAAGTGACCCAAGGAGATGCAACTGTTCCTAACCTTTTGAAAAACTGTTCTATTCAAAGCAGAAAATATAGAAATTTCCATTTATTCACGCTAATAGCAGTTGGGCCGGTTCAAATCAGTTTTGAGAACCGTTATTTCAGTATATTTCTGGTGAAAGCCAAAGGTTTGTGCATAAAGTGTATGCGTAAATAAGTAAAATGTCTATTGAAGAATCTATTCAAATGATATGGATTTTGCATTTGGGTAGGGGTTGGATGATAGAGGATTGAACTTATGCAGAAGAGAAAGAAGAAGTATGGTACATTCCATAGGGAGGTAATAAGTTCCAGTAATCAGTGATATTCATGAATCAATAAGAAAAGATAGTATTATAATGAATCAACAATATCAAAAAATTCACTTTTCAATCAGCATTTTCATAGTCGTCAATCGCAACTTGTTGTTCAACCATTGTGTATTATCATGAAGACACGAAAATTTTTGTTCGCGAGTCCTGAATAAAGCAATTATACTCAAATAGAATCAGACACTGTAGAAACCGCAAAATACATAATTTAATTATATTAAAACACAGCTACACTTCATACACATTAAAAAATCTCTTGAGTGAACGACTGAAAACACAAATTATATTAAAACACAACAACATTCATATTAAAGCACGGCAACAAATCATATAACGGAAATACACATGAAATTCTTATCAAAATAATCAATAAATAGATAGCTACAAAAAAAAGTAAAGACAAGAAAATGTAAATGAATATCTCATACATCACTGCAGCTAGAAGTTCGCAAAAATCCAATGAGAACATTTCTCGCTTTGGTGCTGATTCAATTATGTGATTAGCACCATCAGGTGATACCTGCTCGATCTGCTGAATAACCAGGTTGGATATCCTTGAAAATTCAACATTCAGTCGAGCATTAACTACTGATATGGCTGAACGTAACCCCAATTCATCACCTGATTCAATAGCGCCAGGCGATAATTCAACTATGCCTAAATCGGATAGAGTAAACAAATTCAAAGCCCATTTCGTTCTGATAACAGTTCTTTACATAATTGCACTGAATAAAAATAAGGATACTTTTTATTTGCAAAATTAAACATAATACCAATCGTGAAACTGGTCGCCACTTTCGATAACCAATTCAATCAGATCAGGGATGAGCTTCGATCCAGTAGCAATATCACTGCTGATCAAAGCGCTCAAAAAGTGACTGGCATTTTTACGCGCAAATCCAGTATTCGTATTCTTATGTAGCGTTTCTATGCTCCATTTGATTACATCTGAAATGGGAAATAGAATTAAATAAAAATTGGGGAATCAAAGTGTATAACAACTGTAGCCACAATGATGAGAGAAACTAACAGAAATGGTGAAAATAGAGAATAAACAAACGAATAAATAAATACCATCTCTCCACGGATACTTTTGCTGAGCATTATATTCGAATATTTCAGCCATATCGAAAATTATACTCAAGTATATGATGTTTGATGAACGATGAAGTTCATTGACATACTGCGTAGTGAATGGTATTATTTTATTTCTCAAAATATTTCCATCTATATTCACCGCTTTTGTTGCCTAGATAGAATCGATTTTAATCAGTTAATATATCAATCCTTCACAACTATTTAAAAAACAACTTACATTTATTACAGTAATTGTTTCGATAATGAGCTCAATGTAAGCAGAAAATTGAGTGGTAGTTACAAACAGCATGAAAAATGAGTGTGATAGAAGAGAAACGAATTACAAACTTTACACAGAAAGGCTATCCTCAAATATGCTGCAATTATTGTGAGGCTGTCTTGATCGTCAAGAGAATTAAGAATTACTTGGAGTGACTCATTATCTGAAAGCATCAAGTTCATTGCTGCATCCAGACTGATCATTTTCATTCCACCCTCTTCTCAAAGATGGTGACCCAGGAGGTGAACACGACAGACGGGCGATTTTAGCATATTTTTTAGCAATACGCTGATCGATTCTTTATTTAGCATAAATAATAAAAGTCATTCTTTTTAGCATAACTTTAACAGAATCGTCATTCTTTCGGAAAGCCACATTTAAAGGCCTAGAAAGACATAGGCCTCCCACCCTTGACACAAAGAAATTTAAAGCAAACAAGAAGCCAAAGTGAACTCTGACTCATATGAAGATTGCTAACACATCGATCTACATCGACATCCCGAACACGCTCTTCAAATGTCTTTGCTGCATTCGCTGAAGCATCTAATAACACTCTAATACTTTCATTAACACTTGTTGCTACCATGTTTCTGAAATTCATTTCATTTGTTCATCCATTTGAACCTCTTATTAAATTATTATTAATATTTTGACTACTGCCATCGACATATCTTTCAATATTTCTGCAATAAATCCGTAACAAATGAACGACCTTACGATTTTTTTATCATCCCTAGCATACCTCATCTAAAAATTACACGGATTGGATTTTCTCTATTGGCCCTACGGCTTCAAAGAGAATGGACCTTGTCTCTATTGTCTCTACCTTGTCTCTACGGCTTCAATTTTCTCTATTGGCCCTACGGCTTCAAAGAGAACGTCACGCCGCCTTAACAAACCTTTAAACAACACAACGGTGCTAGAACGTTCCCAGACAAAACATACAGTAATGGAAATATTTTGGATGTCCGAATTCCCTCCACATTTAATCGTACTTCTAAGAGCAGGTCTAGCTAGGTCTGAGCCTGAACCCCGCACAGGAGACTCAATCGCATTCACATGAACTACTCGCCTTCACCGTTTTCCTCTTTTTTATGCTCGGAGTAGGCAATTCGCCAATGTTTGGTGGCACTTCTTCGAGAGCATTTAAGTTTCATTCGCAGAACATCGAACATTAAGAAACAGTTTATTGGTATTTAATTTTCAGTCGTCAAAGGTGCTCTAAACAATGTATTTCTATGAATTTACATTATTTTCTAATCGTACTTTGTAGATGTAATTTGACGTTCTAAAAAAGTAACAGTATTAAGATCAAAATATATCTTAATGAGCGAAATTTTCTTATGAAATGGATGTGTGCATTGACAGAAATTTTTAAAACATTCATATGTAATGATAAGACAATCCTTTTAGTCAACAAGGGAGGAGGTAATTCGCGAGGTGGACTAGGACCTCCGATCACTTTCACAGAGGGCAGGTGTTCCGACCGACCGAGGTGACAAGGCAATTCGGTCCCCTTTATGAATGACCTGTTCACTTGTTTATCAATGTGGACCAAATGATAGATAGTCAAGACATCCTTCCAATCGGCTTAAAACATTATATGTTAACGACTTTTAGGTACTATTCGCAAAACAACCACTCAAAATTGATGATTTTAAAGCTTGTCTCGTGATTATCTCATAAGAAAATTAGATATGACCCTTGTGACAAATTAAGCAGAGACTTGTATGCTTGTGTTATGAACTAATATCTTTGAAGATTAAACTGAAAGCGATCGAAAATGCCACCTCGAGTTCGTGTCGATCGACTCAAACCAATCTACACGGCTGCGAAAGCATTGAATTTTGGTTGGCGTTTAAAGTCTTACCCGAATATACCTGCTCATAATGGCGTAACAGACTATATCTCCCAAGCACATCGCATAACGCTACGTTTTTGCAAACAAAGTGAAAGTAGTGTTGGTATGAGAAATTTTATTCAAAATTCCGCCAAGAAATTCGCCGAACAAAATCCATCAATCGTCGTGTATATTACACCAATAAGGTTTTCTTTTTCATTTTTTATTTTCGTCATCATTCATTTCAACTTTTCCACTCCAAATATTTTCTGCACCAAATGAAGCAGGTTCATTCAGTTCAAGGCGCACAGATTTTCGGGTACTTTTACAGATAACGGGCAGCACCACGCGCAGACAGCCGAAGCCCATGCGTAGCCTAAGCGGTGGGCTCAGTTATGAGAGAGAAGATGAGTTTTATTTTGTGTTGACAAATGTGTGTGCGCGTGATTCCGCCCGTTATCCGTAAAAGTGCCAATTTCCGGACACTACCAAATGATGCCCGGCTAGATGCGCCTGGTTGCAGTCGAGCTGTTCAACGTACGATTCATCATCTTCATAAGAATATCACTGTTTCAGAGTGAGACTTAAGCAAGCAACGCTAAAACCCACTAATTTAAACAACCAAAATTTTGTTGAATATAAATTATCACCAAGTTATTGTACAAACTGGAACGAATATAAATCTTAACAGAAATTCCACGCCAACGTTACGTGCCGAATATGGGAATGGTCGAATGGCACATGTGAATGCAACGAATTTTAGCGCCGAACAAATAGCGCAACATATGAATCTACTACGGACACGTAGTGGAGAGCCAATAGTGGAAATGGAATCGCGACAAACAGCCGTCGTTGATTCAGTTCAAGGTGTATGGAATCCAATGTTAAATGTTTCAAGCGAGCAAAATATTTGCGAATTACCAAGCAAAAAGTTCTCCATTCATAGGTCTTACAAACTAAGTGCAACTGATTATATCCAGTCAATTAGAAATGAGTAAAAGTGATCAGCGATTATTTAAAAAAAATTTTTTTCTTTGTTCCGACAACTTTCGCATATTGAAATCATGAATCTTCGCATATTGAAATGCTAATCTTGAAAATGAGCATACGCCGAAGATAAAACCCTTCGATAAGTCAAGATATTTTTGATAAAGCCTAAGTATTTGATTGTAAAAAGAAATCTTTTTTCGTATTTGCTGAGCTGCGAAACTCATTACGTATCAAATACTCGAATATGTTGGAACATTTCGGCTTTATAATCCAGTTATTGGGTGATTTTTTCCTTTACAGTTTGTATATGTAATGGCTAATCGAGAAATTTATGTGCGAGGGACAACATATATTTGAATATCTTTGTACATTAAAAACCGATCTGAAATATAGAGATAAATCTCTTTCTTTTCATGTGGTTTTTTTCACTTGTGAATTCGGGCAAAACTCCATAAGCAACCAGCGTTATTGTTACTATGAATCTGTCTAAACGAATCCACAGGGTGAAAGAAAAACATTCACACAAAGAATCAAAAAAAAGATTTGAAAATTAAATACAAAAGTATTGGATGACGAAAATTCGTATAGCACTCATTAATTACAGTCTAACAATTATGAATAAAACAACTTTTTTACGAGTGAGCATAAATAAAAATTTTACATAATTTGGTTAGTGTCAGTAATATCGATAATGTTGGCAATAATAAATTTAACAATGAAATTAAGAAAGCACAAAATCAACTGTAACAAAGAGAAAGCAAATGAGTTTTTCTTTAAATTCATCACTGATACGTGAGGTTGTTGTTAGTAGTGTATGTGAGTATACAAACAAATAAGTCGCGATTATTGATGACAACATGAAAACATCGCGTATTTCGATATGGGATAATATATGGACAAATGCTTCCCTGGCAACACCAAAAAAATCGAGTGTCTAATTAACTTAACCACAATGTATTCATCCTCCTTCTGATCCAGTTTTCTTATTGCATATTTTTCGTTTATGAACCAAATTTTTTAAACAATCCCTACTGCTCAATCAGAGAAACAACAATAAATATAATGTAAATTGAATTTGACATAAAAAATTCTTAGGAAAATTCAACCGAAACACTTGATTCGAGATGTGCACATGAGGAAATACTCAACTCACAGAAAATGATAATAATAACTTAAGCAAATGAGAACAAGAGAAGTCCATTAAAAGCACTTTTGCCATTAACGGTAAAAGGTGGACGAAATAGACAGGAACGAGAAAGTTACAAAACCAAAACAAAATTGAACATCACGAAACAATTAATGCGATATATATGCATCAGTATTCGAACAGTGGTGTAAATGCAGCTTGGGTTAATTTCATAATGATGAATAATCATTACGCGCTCGCTATGCATAATTTATCAACTGTACAGCATCGAACTAACAAATCAAATGAAGTGTTCTAATAACTTACGCTTATTACTTGTAACTGTCAGATTCACTTCAGCATTACAGTGAGCACGATTGCAATGATCATCTAAAACGCATTCACCATAGCGTAAAGAAGCGCGGCGAGAACTGATTTTGGCGTAATACAGAAGCGTTTCACCGCTGTGCGAATGATTCATTAGTTGTTGCATTCCAATGTTCGGTGGGTTGTGGTTGAGGGTGGGGCCAGTTGGTCGTGGATGTTGTAGTCGTTGTGGATGTCGTCTGCCTTCTGCTGCCACTCAACGGTAACAAGCCGTCAGCCGTGAAGCCGGATGCTGTCGCCCAATCTCCAGCTGCCGTTCCACCACTACTAACCCCACCGCCTGTGCCAATTGCTGTCGGATGTTCAAATTCAGTGCCATGAACTGACGTGGCATGTTGAAATAACTGTAAAAAATCAAAAAGTGTTGCAATTATTTCACACATAATCATACACACTTCCGAAGACATTCAACACCTTCTTTGTAAATGCGTATTCCCATTCTGAGATTTGAACATTCAGTAGATTGATGGAAGTTGAATAAACCGAAAAGTGCATCAAAATTGCAATAGGATACCTCAAAACTGCGAGTTCTCAACAGAAATTCACTGCCGAAGGTACATCTAATACCGAAATGGCACCTACTCAATGATCATCGTTTGATCTTCACTGAAGAACAACCACAAAAGCAATTTGTCACAGCTATTGGCCCCGCTCTTAATTAGTGCCTCTAATTGCAAGCTTCAACAGAAGTAATATAATGAATGAGTGAATAACCTGCGATCCAGCCGCATGCCAAGCATCATCGTTTGGTGGTATAAGAATATGTGTGGCAACAATGTACTCGAATTGTTCAGAATATGGATTAACGAATTTACTCGCCGATATTGAGCATAATGCCATATCACGCTGCGTACGTATACGAACTGATATATGCGCTGGCTGATCCTAAAAATTCAGCAAATGAAATGGAGCATTAGATGATGAATCGTTTCATTGCATTGCATGCGGCATCTAAATTCGCCACTGATATACTTCACGCTTACTTCGTACAACGATGCAATAATAATTGCTTGCGGTTTACCGGTAATTGATTGATTAGATGCAAGCAATTATGCACACTACCCACCTGCATTATGTGCAAAAACATCTCATGAAGGGCTTGTTCATCTGATGGATGCACAATATCCCACCAGTATCGACCTAGCAATTGCTCAGTTGGTATGGATAGTATTGAAACTGCTTTGTGCTCAACAAAGGTGATCTGTAATAGGCAATTATGATTTAAAGCTGTATTACACAAATAACAATCAACATTTCATTTTCTATTCAACGATAGTCTTTTGTACGATTTCTATGCGTTTCATAATTAAATACTGTATGATATCGAAAACTTAAGTCAAACCTTTCCATCTTCTGCCAAACGCAACGAAAATTGAGGTGGTGATCCTAAATCGGTTGTAACTGGCATACTGGCCACTTGTAATCGACCAATTGCCACCAAGCAACTTGACTGCGGTGCATTTAAACCACCAGGTGGTGAATTTTTCACATAACCAGTACAGTGCACAACCACATAATGATGACCGTTATGAATGAATAACGGTCGACGATTGCACAGCCTATGCAGCTGCTCTAATGGACCCAAACGCATTCTTAATTTCACTTTTATTGATGTTGCACGTGATAGCAGAAAAGAATAAATGAGTTAAGAAACAAATAAAGACAACTGGATGTGGTATTTATAATGGCAATAGCAATAACCTGCAGATAAATCCACGTCGACAACTCATATGCACCCGCACCGATCCTTGTTCCTTTTTAACAGTTCCTGTTTTCAAGTCTAAAACCCGATTCAATGTAGCATCACTGCCACACAACTGATCACGGACTTTCTCCATATCATCTGGATGAATCAATTCGTAGATTGGGCGATGTAACCAATCCTCCTTAACGAATAAAATTAATTATTACTATGGAAAATCTTATTACCACATAATGGATGTTACAGGCTATTTTACTTTATCTTTATTTTCGAGGTGAACCAAATCCCAATATCCATATTACTACGACTAAGTTGAATTGAAATAATTTTTGAATGAATAAGCAATGATTAAACGAATAGATTTAAAGCATTTACCTGACGCATATTCAAAACAGGTACGATCGAATCGGCAACATATAAAATACGCCCCGTATCACAACAAACAACAAATAAAAATCCATTAGCTGCTTCCAGAATTAAATGTTTCAATTCTTGGTCAGTTAAAAACGATGGTTTATAAGATGCTTCTGCGCCATTCTGCGATGTGCCACGGATTGCCTTAATTAAACATTCAGTTCGTCATCAACAATATAAATACTGAAAATAAAGTGATAGTCATAATAATAACCTTCATGTGTGAAACAGCCATCCGTAAAATGGTTAATTTATCAGGTTTTCTGCCCAACGCAGCACACTGAGGAACCATTTCGGCTAATTCATTAATATAATGTGTCATTTTATTACGTCTTCTTCGCTCAATTTCGCTGTGATTCTCACGCGCAAAACGTTCTTTACTATCCGTGCTCTCATCACCCTCACAGACATCCATACGAGCATATTTTGACATTGATACACCTACATCGTCTTCTTCTGACCTTAACTTTTCATTCATTTTTAATTTAAGAATTCATTTTTACCATTCACTACAAGAAATTTTGAACGCACTTTTAAGTGGTCTGTACTTATGTCAATTAAACTGACCTATTGATTTCATTAAAGCCCTCCAGAATATTTCTAGTAAATAAGAACAAAGTCCATGGTAAATACGAACAAAAATTTAACGGAAAAATCAAATTACTAAGTGACGAAAAACTGAACGATGACGTTAATAAACAATAGAATGAGATAGCGAACTTACGTTCCATGCTGCCATGCATCAATAAAGTTCGAAGCTTGACTATTGCCAGTAGCCATATTCGATAATGTAACTGACTTTTATTCGATGTGTACCATTGATACGTGATATTAAAAATAATATTTATTGCAGATGTACGATGAAAATAATAACGATTGTCTGCGAAGTCGTTACAGGTGATCTTTTTGTCGATACACACAATAATATTCAATTATTTGTTATCGTCGTCGTTTTCTCAAGCTCCATTATTTCGCTGTTATATATCAATAGTGTGCTTGTGGTGATGATTGCTTATTTGTTAATTCATTTCATTTGATACTTTATTTTATATTCATCTCCCTTCATATGCTCTTTTTATTTGCTTTCCTTTCACCACTCTCTTTATCGAACAACGTCATTATTCCTCTACTACTTCTATTCCTTTCCTCTCGAACGCTCATTGATTCCATCTTTCTTCATCAATCCATTATTATATGCATTCTCTTTTCAACTCTATCTATTTGTTCAACGCCAGATACTCTTTTTCACTACGCGATCTATTCTTCTTCGTGCCGTCGTGCACTTCTCAAGTTCTCAACAATCTCCTCTCCCGATTTGGTTGATTCTCTCACCGTATTGTGCTACTATATGGTTAATAGATATCTTATCTATAACAGATGAATGAAGAACGGATACATAAATGAGTAAATAAATGAATGAAACACACATACGTGAACAATGCATACCACTTATCTCGTTTACGTCCTTAGTCTCATACACGCATGCATATAGCACAATACAAACGCTTGTTGCTGTCTCACCAAGACTAGCTTCATGGACTGTTTGTGATTTATATTCACATGAAACAGTGAGAATCGATCCAGATAGCACAGTTTGCCGTTGATCACTTACATCACACAACATATGTTTATCGTACCGAAAATGTAATTGCAACGAATTAAAATGTCCCGTTCTATGGAAGAACATCGTTTTAAGTTGACACTCAGATATTCTCCTTCTTCCATCTCTGTTCCTCTGTCAAGAGAGAGAAAACCCAAACTGATAACGGAAATGGAATTGGAGGGAACAAATAATCGTACTGAAATGGGATTTTTTTGAGTAGGATTACATGGTATGAATATAAGGAGTCGAATGGTTCAAAGGAAAGCGTGGCATTTATCAAACAACCAGTCAATCAAATGATACGTTATCACGAAGAACAGAAGCATTTTCGGCTGGTTTGTTCTATTTTTAACATAACTGTGCAGTTATACTATACGTTATCAATAAGCAATATCATTTTATCACTACCCCGTCTCTTCATTATTTGAAACTTAACTATGCGACGTACACAAATGATATGAGTGCAGAATCATCACGCCATCAAAGCAACCTCCAACATAACCACATCACTCATCCATTTCTTATTCACTTTTGAATTTATGCAATTGCAAGATACTGAATGCTTGCATCTGAAGAAGTTCTTTTTCAATTCTGCATCATTACGCTTACATTCGAATTCAACTTTTCTTCAGGATTAAAGCCATGACATTTCATTACTCAAAACGAATTTTCGTAATCGCACTTATTGTGGCCGCAATCATTCTTGTAATCTCACTTTGTTTTTGGATTATTTTCCCATTGGTATTCCCTGTTCTCGTTCAACAAGTAAGCGCATGTTATTGATGAATCGATCATTTCGTTCCTTTTTTTATGCCCTCTGAAATATCACATATGTGTTTCAATTCATCTCTTCATCGCTTTGATTCAGCTTCATACGGAATGAAAAAAAAACAGATCCTCTTTCGGGACAATTTTTCTTTTTGATTAATCTGCAATGCAAACTACTTAGCATTCAAATTTTCCTTCAGAATTTAGTCCTATCCGTAAATGACGACGGAATACCGTCCACAGCAACGTTTTTCTGGTCGAAACCACCAGTGGAAGCAATTATGAATTTCTACTTCTTTAATATCACGAATCCAGATGAGGTTTCGTTTTGTTCTACTTTTTAATTCGTTTAGTTTCTTTTCGTTTTTGATTTTGATTTCGGTTGAATTCAACGAATCACTATTCAACGATAAGTGAGGATTATATTTCTAATGGAAACAATTTTCAGGTTATATATGAAGGCGCAAAACCTATATTACTAGAATTAGGACCATTTGCGATAAGGTCTGTGCATTTATTTTAAATTGGAATGCAGCATTTACATACAGCGGTCATACGATAATAGTTTTCGATTGTTTTGCATGGTTTTATGAGCAATCATCAGTCACAGTGCCAGCAGTGTTTAATAGTTGCGATTAGTGTTCGTCGGGGAGCAGTTTTCCGCACGGGGGAGGGGGTACCCGCGGGGAGAAAAATGGACGGGGAAGGGTCCCCGCATAAAAGTCGGGGAGCAAATCACGCGGAGGTGGACCGCGTACGGAATGACCGCTCCTCGTGTTTCCCGACGGGGAGGACGGGGAGCATTTCAGCTCAATTTTTTGATAGAATTTCAATTTTTTACAGATTTTTCTTCTTTTTTTTCAGGAGTTCTTTTTCAGCTTTTTAAATAGAATTTTCCATCCCGATGTGCACCTTTGCAAGTGAAATGAAATTGTTTATCAGAGATAATACGCTCACGACTACAGCTTTAAATAGCATGTTGCTACTAGTGTTGGGTCGGTGGCAACCGAAAATCGGTCGGTAATCACCGCAGGTTTTACGGTTGTCCCCGACCGTCGGTTATTACCAAGTTGCGGTGATTACCGACCGCGACCGACAAGGCTTGCTCGGTCGGTTCGGTTTATAATCGCGGAACGGTTATAAACCGAACCGCAACCGATCGATGCTCAAAATTATGCGGTCGGTGAATACCGAGTTGCGGTAATCACCGACATGGCCCTTGTCGGTGACCACTGAGAAAAATCTTGCGGTTTCCAATACTAGTTGCTACCATAAAAAAACCGCACAAAAAATTGGTTTTATTTTATTTATATCTCTATCTAATCAGTTTTATCCTATCTTATTATCTCCAATACCGTATCACTTTCAAAGTAACTCACGCCCTCAATAATCCAGTACTTCAGCAATAATTACCGGAAACATCATCAGTATAGAACGAAGTGAGAATTTTTGAACTATTTGATAAGTAGACGGATTTAGTAATTATAATAATTTTTTGGATAATGGATTCGCATTTCTGATATCGAAATAACTGAAAATCAGTTGGCCAATAACTGACTTGATATGAGTGCAAAATCATGAGTTTTCAAATAAATGACAGGTTGGAAACTTAAGAAACCATCGTTCTTAACAAGTTTCTCGATCTCTATGATTATATCCTTAAAATATTTCATTTGCCATCGTTTATTTCCTCTGAGTAATATTTGATTCTTTTTAAATGACAGTTGAACTAAAACTTCCATATTGGGCATTCTAAATTCAGTTACTTCAAGAATTTAAACAACCGATCGTTCTAATCGAACAGAATTTGAGCCAGACACCTTATACTCTCATTTCAAAACAAACAGCAACAGAATGTTGGAAGTGTTGCAGCGATATTTCACCATTTTCAGTTGATTGTTCACGAATGGAATGGCGGGAAGCTCGGCCCCCCTGTCGGGGAGCGAAACTGGACGGGGAGGGGGTCCCTAAGAAAAGGTTTGGAACGGATCGCCCGGGTGGGGGGGGGTTCCCCACGGGGAGAAAATTGGACGGGGGGAGGTCCCGCAAAAAGTCGGGGAGCAAATTGCGCGGAGGAAGAGCTCTCCCCGCGTTTCCCGTCGGGGTCCCCGATGAACACTAGTTGCGATTAGACAGCCTTTAACATGTACGTCAGTTCATAACCTTAATCAAGGATAACAATAATAATGAACTAATTGATAAGCAGAAAGTAGTGTGAAAATTATGCAAATCATTGCGACTGTTTGAAAACGAATACAATAAACAAAATGTTCATTCAAAAAGTCGTTCAATTTTCAGATATTCAGAGCAGAAACAAGAGTACAGATTCTTAGAGGATGGTCAAAAAGTTTATTATAAAAATTACAAACGTTATACATTTGCTAAGGAATTGTCATGTGATTACTGTGATGAAAATACATCACTAACAATACCGAACGTTGTTGCTGTTGTATGTTCCATTTTCTACGAGTACTTTTTGCAGCAATTTAATTCGGTTTCTTTTCAAATCCACTACAGTGTTTCGATTTATGAATAATATTTACGATGCATTGAGCTTGAGAAGCAAAAGATTCGGCGATGAGTATTTGCCTACATTAAGGCTATTGGAAACCCATAACAAATGTTTTCATGTCTGATTAGAAATGTTTACACATCATACTTGTCGAGCGTCCAGTTTGAGTGCAAGTAGAAGTTTTCATGAGGCATTTCTGAAGGTTTTGTCTTTATATTGCAAACAACTAATATTTGTGTTCTCAAATAGGGTGCATTGACCAGCATGATGAATCCAAAATACGGTTGCGGGAGTGCATGTCGAACTTTAATTAATATTGGTATGTTATTGTTTGGTGAAAATCCGTTTAGGTAAGTTGTTAGTATTGCCGTTGTTTTTATTGCTGATAGTATTAGTCGGTATAAGTCATGAATATTAACTGCATACGATATACTTGATAGTGAAATTATTTATTATGTTCGTATTATACGTATCAAATCTTTCGTATTGCTATTTTAGACAGTGTGTTTCTTCCTAAAACTCATTTTGGCTGCTATCGTTATTGTTGTGATGATTATTAACAATAGAAACAATGTTTCCAAATGTCACATATAGCAAAGTATTTGTTACTGGTTGAAAGTTGCCTTCTAAAAGTCATTTAGATAGCTAAAATTGCCTGCATCAGTGAAGTATTTTAGTTTTAGTTAGATGCGTTAAATACGGTATTCAAACAATTATTTGTGAGAATAATAAAGCGAAAATACTGAAACAAATCTCACTCGAATCAATTAATAAAGCCTTACATATCAACAATATGAGCAATAATTGTTAATATAATAGAACTAAATGATGATAATAATAGTTCTTCTGATCAGCTGAAGTGATTCATTTTCGATAAATTTGTAGAACTGTGAAATTTATTGATGTGATATTCAACGGTTATTATGATCCATTTTTATCGTTTGCACATTCGGAATTTTACGTGACTCTATGTGATGTTTTCAATAATGGTGAGCCGTTGATTCCATTTCCCATTCCATCGATGCAAAAGATGGCTTATTTCTATGGAGTTAGTTTAATACCATTTCGTTGTGTTCATTTATTTTTATGACTTGAACCATATATGTAACATGAAATATAGAAACTTATTTATATTTATTTACACATGCATTCAATCGTTCCTGGAAGACTTACTTTTACTGATAAATAAGTTCAATGAAAAAGAAAGGAGTAATGACACACAAATTTTGTTTCAGTATAACGATACGAATGATGAGGATTATGTTATTGAAACTGGCAAAAGTAGTGTCAATGAAATCGGTGATATTGCTGAATGGGCCGGAGCAAGAAGCCTTCCATTCAGTTGGTGGAAAACGCTGAACGCAAGAATGATTAACGGTTCAGGTAAAATAAGATTTGCTTAAGCATCACATCCCAATTCGTCATTCAATTTAAATCAAATGCTAGGAAATGAACGGCAGTTTTTTTTTTGTATGAAGAGTAATGACAACAGTAAAGAGGGGCACTGAAAGAAGAGCCTCTAATATCATTATCGAACAGTAAAAATTACGATGAGATGAAATGATCATTTTTTAATGGTAGTTTCATGTGCAGAATGCGGAAATGAATTCGGTTGTTTCCTATAACCCTCCGCTTTTACTCAGATAAATACGGAGACTGTTTATTGCATTTGTACCAATGTGCTTCTTGAGTGCTATGTTCATAATCGTTTTTGGCAAAAAAGTGAGTGTTAGAAAAATTTGAATTGTGCAAAAATTTGACTGCAGAAAATTGCAGAAGATTCGAGTCCAGTATAATTCGTTGCACAGAGTTGGCACATTCGTTAGATTGCATTAATATCTCAAAAATCGTTTAATTTTGATCAGTCGCTCATATTGTGAGTGACGAAGTAAATAACCGAATTTATGCCAAAATGAGGCTCATAAGAACTTTTTCAAACTACAAATTTATCTCAGATGTTTTGCCACTATAAACTGAACAGTTTATTCACATCTGATGTATTCCGTATTTAGATTCTGCGAGTCTCACACATCCTCAATTAACCAAAAATGATGTACTACCGTTTTTTTTGTCATTGATGTGTCGGTTAGTTCACCAATTGAAGTCATTTATCTCAATGTCTAGACGATAATCGCCTAAACATTATTCAAACTTTAACATTATCACATCATTTAAATAAAATGAATTCTAAACCGATAATGTAAATTCTCATTATCATTAAGCTTGCTGTCCATTATCAAAACCACTCAACTTGTGACTAGTGATGTCTCTATTTCAGTTAAACTATTCTATTCCTGTTCTATTCCAAGGAATAGAATAGAACAGTTTGCAAGCGAGGAACGCACAGAATAGAATAGAGCCATTATCGAGCCTAAAGAAATAGAATGGAACAGTTTTCAAAAACGTGGAATAGAGACATCACTATATGTAACACATCTCATTAAACTATATCATCCATTGAAATCGAATTGATCAAAAAACTTGTTAACAACATTCAACGAAATTTAGAACTTTGGCTCGAGTGATATTATTTTCAGTTCATTTTATGCTGTTTATGATGGTGAAACAGAAGTGGAAGGTATACCTTCGTACCGTTTCATAACACCGTATGAAGCATTCGACACTACTTCAAATGAGAACAGTGGATTTCGTTATGAGAATGCCGAACAAGTCGACTATTTCAAGGAATGGAGTCCATGCCCTAACAGGTATCCTTCATTACTTCGCGTTCATCATTTGATCATTTTCCGTTATCTGATGTCTGGAGCGTTTTTCTTATTTTCAATAGTCGTTCATTTAACTTGTTTTTTTTTGGAATATTTTGAAGAAACATTCAAATTGCATATGGAATCAACCGTTGTTTATACCGACGACAGCAAATTTATTCATTATCAAGAACTGACTATTCACTGAAATAAGCCTCACAAGATGTGACATAGATCGTCATTATATTATTAATTATTTTAACTTCTTCTTTACATGTAACATTCGAAATAATCATTCGTCCAATGGAACATTTTTATCAGTTGTTTTAGTTATCAATAACTCGTCAAATATTTCTTGTTTGTTGTCAAGATCTCGACAAACTATTGCAGTAAAATAACATGGACAAACTGCTCAAAAGTAACCTTCGTGGATTGCTCAAGACGTGAAAATTTTTGCAATGTTTGTTGCGAGGGAAAATTTGTGGATGGTACTTATTTACTGCCACCCGGAATGTTTCCACTAACATGTTTTCCAGGTAAAATATACGGTTTCATTAGAAGTTACCGTAGAAAATGATTTCATATGCGAATTTCTCGACGTTTCAGGCAAAAATGAGCTCTTACCTTTTTCGGCTATTTTTTCACCGCCACATTGGGTTTTTTCACCATCCGAAGTGCAACAATCAGTTCGAGGTTTATCACCGGACCGCAGTCGCCATTTACCATTCGTCTTTACGCGTGAGCCGGTATGAAACTAATTAATTAATGCGTTCTAAATGATTATTCGAATTACTCATCTAATCGATTTGAATCATGAATAGCTTATGCAAAAAGTCGATAGCCAATGAAAATAAGGAATCGAAAAAACGCATTCTAAATCTAAGTGAATTCGGTTAACTGCCGGGAATAATAATATCAAGTAGAATAAAATGAAGAAGCTAAGTTCAAATCTAACAATCAAGACATAACGAGGAAGCGGTTTTGTCATCACTCAAAACATTTGTAAAAAATTTGACGAATGCTGATCGATTGTTTCGTTTAAATTTATTCTGATTGCTATTCGCGAATTCAGTCATACAATAGGAACGAATTAAGCAGAAAACCATTTCCACCGTTCGTAATAACCAGCAGTCTATCAGTTTTCATAAAATACACATCGTTTTGGAAAACCATATGTTCAGACTTCTGGAATGCTTACAAGTGGCCATGTACGACTGATGGCTTCATTACCGTTGTTCAACAATAACAAAGCAACGTATGTTTTTTCTAATGGAATTCCAATTTGTTTCGCATAGACTTACAGGACTTTTTGAAGCTGTTCACAGATTTTTTTAAACGGATGAATAATGAGTTTAGTTCAGGATGGCAATGAATGTCAACAACATGTTAATACCAGCATTCTGGATAGACACTGAAGCTAAGTTGAATGAAGCGATATATGCAACGATTCGTCGAATGTTTATCAAATTGCCTTGGGTTATTCGCATAGTACAGATTGTTACGCTGGTTGTAGCCATATTAATTGCATTAGCTGCAATCGCATGGCGGATCGCATTTGCGTTTTACGAACGTCGTCATCAATAGAAAATTCGTTTGCAAAATCATCTTCATTGAGTAGTTAGGTAATGAGTGAATGAATTATTTCATTGAATGACAAATTCAAATCGATGAACTAAATTGTTGATCAAGTATTCGAAGTAAAAAACATTGATGAATACAAAGCAAGTAGTTATAATCAATTTAAGTGATCAATGGAGATGAAATTTAATTATGGACTGATACACTGTACAAGCAATAATACATACACTAGTGTTGTGCGAGGAGGGAAAAAAAGTCGGGGACGGGGAGAGTCCCTAAAATGGCCACCGCTCGAAAATGGTCGGGGACGGGGAGTTTCGGGGAGAAAACTCAATCTCATCCCCGTTCCCGACTCTCCGAAATTCCCCGAAGATGTAACTTTTGAACTGGAGTCACCATGACCTTGAAAATATGATTTTTTGATGGAAACGCATTTAAATAAGTGATCTTTAGGCCAGAAAAGCGATAACTGCAAAGGTGCAATGCAATTCTGTTTACAGCAATTCTATGAGAAAATAGAGTTTTGAAAATAGCAAAATTTTTGAAGAAAATAGCAAAAAAAGCACAGCAAGTAGAGTTTTTAGAGTTTAGTGAAATAAAAGTTGCGAAAAATAGAGTTTTTGAAAAAATAGCAAAATAATAGCAAAATTTTTTTGACAAAAACAAAACAGAATACACGCTCTACTCCTGTAGTTCTCTACTACACTCACCTATGCGGACATATTACATGTCACTGTGCAGCTCTCGAAATATTCTTAATCGTGGGAAGGAATTAACACACGAATTCATGAACTCAAAATTTCGTTGAATTTTATTGCTCTCGGTTCTCATTAAAAATGTGATTATCTCCATTAGTCTACATAGAAATGCATCCAGATGAGCGTGACATAAACTAATGAAGAGCAGAATAATCAATTGAATGTTCAATGAAATGCTGTGCAAAAGTTCATCAAGCTGTTGTTGATCATGCCATTCATCTGACTTGCATCAATTTCCTTGACTATTCATCAGTGATAGGTGGCAAACAACAAGGATGATTGCATATGAATGAGCTGGGAATGATTAAGGCTTGCTTGAAGATGGACGCACTATTAAAATTAATACATATTGACCTGCTTTATCAAATCCCGAGATCCCAGGATTTTTCGAAACTTAGAGCCCGGGGTCGGGATCAGAATTTCCCTTGTACACCCTAGCTGAGACAGAATGGTAGTGGAGCTTCAAAGGCAAACATGCGAGCAAAGATCGAATATTCAACTTAGGATCGCTCGCAAGGGTGTGGTAGATTCGAATTCATTTTTTTCGGGGAGTTTCGGGGAGAGCCGGCAATTCTGGAGAAGTCGGGGACAGGGAGAGTCCCCGAAAATGGTCACCGCTCGGGGATGGGGACTCAACGCACAACAGTAACATATACATTGGATTTAAGTTCAGTCGAGTTAATTGTGCATTAAATTCAATTCATACAGAGCAAGAAAGCTCGACTTACGAATCGCTTGATTTATGATAAATTCTTAGCATTTATTCATGCATAGGTTAGTTGAAATTAAAACCTTAATCTGATCATCTATCATAAACAAGACGTAGACATGCACAAATGTAAACATACAAATACGTTATGTGTATTGGTTAATAATATAACTGTGATATTGTAGAATAATCAACAATGGTTACAACTGTGATAATGAAAATATTGTTGCTGCCATTATGCAGTTTTTCATTAATTCTCGCTGTTAATGTTGCTTATCCTTTGTTATGTTGAAAGTTATATTTAATGAAGGAAACATTGCTGTATACTTATTATATAACTGCTCATATGAAAGACACAACGGAATGAAAAACAAAAATAGGAACTGGCTTTGATTAATGAAAACTGTCATCTAATTTACAAAATCCAAAACCATTATGTGGTGTCCATCCTGACTTAGTACATGTCAGTGTATTCTGTCCTTTCACCACAAATTCATTATTACATATTAGGATTGCCGTTGTACCCAACTCGTATTCGTTCTCCGAACCGGCTTGAATGTAGTACACCTAGAAATTATAGTGAAGATAATATCAACAATACCATTGTTGTTATTGTTTGTTGGTAATATCAAAGTTATTATTATTATCATTATCGCAACTCTGCTGTCATCTTCGTTGCTTTCATAATCAGTTATTTTCAGTAATACTTCAGCAAATCCGTATTCGAAATCTTTGTGATTTCGATGATTTTAAATCGAGTGTTATCGCCATCATTTACATAATTGATTGATTAACCTTTCCATTAGGTTGCTCTGGGAATTTCATACAATTTCCAGGTCCTGAGAATTCACGTATGTCGTCTTTTGTTTGACATTGTCCCAAGTCTGGATTCCAGATGCCGTCGTGACACACCGATAATGGTGTTCCACTTACCGTATAACCATCGTCACAGCGTAGTTCGGCAATAGTGCCCATTGGGTATGAACCAACCGTTGGTGAATTATCGTAATGAATCTGAAGCGAAACACCATTCGAACGCCAACAAAAGCAGCTTGCTTTTTTGATTTTTTTCTTTGAAAAATGTCATTTCAATTTTAGGAGATGAGCATTTGAAAAGAGTTCGTGTTCGATGAACGAATTCGAATTCGGGATAATACTTCGAATAACCTACATATCCATTTGATGGATTTTGCTGTGACGTACAGAATGTTATAACGTTTTTATCATTCACAAAGTGAGTTGATTTGCCGAACATATGCGAAGGTGACGACGATGATACTTCATCGAGCGTTTCAGCGGATCGTTTGCAAAAACCAATGCCCGGCCATGGCATCCAACGCCCGTTGTTGCAAACTGCAGTCCTTGATCCGGATATCGTAAAGCCAGGATTACACGTCAGTATAACTACCGTTCCAGAGCGATACATATTACTTACTTGGTCTTCAGAATAGCTCAGCTAAATATTTCAAGGATACAGCAAAAGAAAAGTGATAACATAAGGCAACGGTTATAGGTAGAGAATTAATTTCCAGCGCTGAACATTACTGGCTTCAATAATACTGAGAATAATAATAATAAAACAATGAATAAATAATAGCAATAACACGATGTGACAGTAATAAAGTGTGCAAAACAACACTTACCTGTCCATGAGATACACCAATTACGGCCTGACACCGTCCAACAACTGCACCCGAACCTATGTCATTCAGTCCTGGAATGAGAATAACGACTGAAAATAGACTACACTAACATATGAAAATGACAAATGTGTGAATCAACAATGCAAGAAAATTGAATATTATTGAATGTATTCAAGGATCATATCACTGCTGTCCTATTCACTTACCATTTCTACTACATGGCCCGAGATTCGGTGGTTGCCATGAGCCATTTGCACAAGTTGATGTCATAGGTCCCAGAGGCACTGAACCGAAACTGCATGTTAGTGTTGCTGTGCTACTACTGACAAATGGGCCAATTGAAGTTCCCTGAAGCAGAAGCGAATGAAGAAATTAACTTTCCATTAGATTTACAGATGCAATGAGAGAACACATCACTCAAAAATATATCGTTGATGAATTCTTCGGGATGATAAATTAGAATTGCTTGTGTTGATGATTTGAATGTAAATTGCAAAACAAAATTCCACCGTCGAATATTGTATATTTCCGTTCAAAACGGCAGGTAACGCGAATAGACAGTCTCGGGATATAGCTGTTGTCCCACCAAGTGGACTAATCGTATTTCCACCAAGACCACTTTGACATGTTCCAAGTACTGGAGGATTCCACTGTCCTGCAAAAAGTCGTGAACAATACTGATTATGAGCCAAAACATTGAAACTCTTATCTAGAGTCAACGAAAATCGAGAATAAATAACCGGTGCTATTGTCACCCGAAAAAAAAAGAACGTTCAATACTTATTTGTTTACTGATCACTATAATGATTAATCAACAAACCATTAATGCACGTTGTTCTCGTCGCACCACCACTGACCGTAAACCCGAGATTGCATGTGACTGTAGCGACGGTTCCGAATTCATTAAGCGATGCAGTTCGTCGATTCATATACGAGATTTGACCATTTAATGGTGGAAACAATGTGACACATTGAGCTGTTGATAATCCGCCGTCACCATCTGAATGCAAACATCGATATTAAAAACTCTTCGTCAACCGCACTTCTAATGAGCTGTCATTAGGTGAAAATTCAAAGCATTTTTTCTTCAGAATGCAAACAATGCGTAAATTGCATTTAATCAAAGCATTTTAAGATAATAACAACAGCATTTGAATTGAGTTAATAGTTGATTCTATTACAATGATCTCTATAAACATGAAGAGTGTATATACAAATACAGACAGACGTTTTGAGTTGATTCATAATAATCATTTATAATGTAATTTATAATCAGCCAGATGTTCATAATTAAAATAACCTTGTGAGCATTGTGCAATTAAAGATGGAGTGAATTGCCCATCGAGACATGTGGCTGTTGTTGTTCCAGAAGCAGTAAATCCTGGATTGCAACGGACTGTTACAGTAGTACCAGACGGATATGGCCCAGTTAGTCTGTCATTCGAATAAATCACACGTCCATTGAACGGTGGAAACACACCAGTTAGGCATGAATCTATGGATGATTTTTCATTATCTAACTTTCATCCGTCGTTTATTTAAAAAATTGTAAAAATTATTTATCTTATTTCTAATCTTTTAAATTGTTTATCTTAAAGACGGACTGATAACGTTTTTTTAATGCATTAAGTTTGTTCGTTATTGTTTGTAATATTACTTATGGAAAAGTTATAATTGTTTTTACCCTGAACACATTGCACGAGGTTCGGTGGATTCCAACCCCCATTTAGGCAGGTACTTTGTGTTGTTCCACCTAACGATGGAGTATACCCAGCAGCACAATTCATTTTTGCTATCGTATTTGTTGGAAACGGTGGGAATTGTGAAGTGCTTGAATATTCTATTTGACCATTTGCTGGAGGCAATAGACCAGAAGCACACTGAAGCCCAAAAGGACCTTGGAAAACGATCATAAATATCAGCAATTCCGTCTATAGAATCAAATCAAAATAATTATCGCACATTAGACGTCGCACTTGATCAGTTCTAATCAAACACTTTCTATTCAAACAATGAAGTTATCAACTCAAAAATTTATCTTGTGTATAGCAGAACACTTCTCTTTTGTCTTCATTTACGAATGTGCGATATATTTCGTGAAAACCAATCTTCAATCAAAACTGAAAAATTTCAGTGGAAAATATCTGCAAAATTGTTCGATTCCTAAAACTCAACCTGATATTGTTGTCGATGACAGTAATTCACATTGTGCTAATGGCGGTATCCAATCACCATTACTACAGATGGTTGTTGTAGAGCCAAATCCTATCGTTCCTCTGAAACCAGGATTACATTTCAATGTGCCAACTGTGCCCGGTGGAAATGGCCCAAAAATTGCGTTATTTGAATAGCTTATTTGACCATATGCTACATTTGGTGCACCAGTTACACACTGTCCATTGTTCGAACCACCAACGTAACCTGAAACTTTAAAAATCTCTCATTTGATCAAAACAGCAAAACCGCTGTTTCAAATTCAGTCCAACGACTTCGTCAACTTTTCTCACCAATCTCGATAAACGAATTCATTCATTCATTTGGTGGTTCATTAGTATCATTACTGTTCTCCTTATTATAATCATCAACATAGTTCTCATCGAGGAATGACTGCAAGTTGCAACTATTAGGATATCGTTCCTAATGAAGTCTTACCTGTGGGACATTCACCAAGAGTATTCGGTTCCCACTGACTGTTAACACAACGAGATATACTTGCACCTTTCGCTAAACCGGAAGAACATCGCAAAGTTGCTATGGTATCAGTAGGATACGGTCCTAACGGAGAAGCTGAAACACATCATTTTTGGGAATAAATAATTACAGCGAAGGCTGATAAAGAGAAGAAATGTATACGCATAAAGTAAACTGATAAAAAAACGCTTTTCAGTAACAAACATCAGCTACCAGTGGATGCCATTCAAATTGAGGGAACTGATTTGGGATGAATTCACCGAACACCCCACTGCAATGTTAACTTGGAATGAAAAAGTCAAAAACGAAATGAACAGGTGAATAAAGATGCAATAAACACGATGTAATAACCTGAGCTGTACGAGATGCTACCTCCAATTGGAGAGACTAGTCCAAAAATGCATTGTGTTTTCAATGCACTTGTGGTTACTTCACCTATATTACATGTGCCAAACGATGGTGGATTCCACGTTTGACCAGTGCACGTTGCAGTCCTTGGGCCTGAGAAGAATTAAAAGTTAGTAATACGCTCTTTTACTAGTGCTTCTTGATCATTGCTGATAATAGAATCGAATTTTATAACACATCAATGTTTTGCGTCAATTATTTCTATTTTATTGATGTTAATTCAAAATTTTCATTTAATAATCTAGCGTAAGGTTTAGCGTTGAGCACTTTTTGCTTTCACGGAGAAAAAACGGACAATATGATTGCCAAAATTCGTCATTTGGTAGACCAAGATTTTGCTTTTTTACAACTTATCGAATTCAGTTTACCATTTATCCCGAGACCAGGATCGCAGTTGAGTGTAGCTATTGTTCCGAATGGATAAGGTCCGAAAATACCGCCTTGTGAATAACTGACTTGACCACCGAGAACAAAAGGCATTCCAGTTATACACTGTGAAACACTGACGGTGTTAATACCAAGCTGCAATTCATCGCTTAACTTCATTACCATTATTATTCAAGCTTGAATTTGAATTAGAGCAGTAGCACAATTATTGATAATAATCATTATCATCAGCTATCAGCCATAGCAGAATAGCGATTAAACAGTTGACAAGTCATACAATTAAGATGCAAAAATCCATGGCACTTCACATGTATAATTCAGATCAGGACAGAAACAAAAGCAGTTCAGAAAAGGAAAAATAAATGAGTCATTTGACATCACATGAAGTTGTATTGTCACAACGATTATTATTTTTTATAACAGCAGTAATTACACGTATAGATACCTACATATCCTAGCCTATTTCACTCGCAATAAAAATAGTGACACTGGTACATCATTCGCCTTAGGAAACACTTTTCATCACGATAAAACTCGAATCAGCGATAATAACAATAAGCTTATTGTGATTTTCGTTACTGGTATCACTATCAGTGTTGTTAGTGTAAGAGTTTAAAATAGTAGGAGCCATATATGAGCGATAGATAAACAGCTGATTAGCAGCATTATTTTTATTTAGCGTAAGCAAACATTGCAGAGATGAAAATTTTGAGGGTAAACCACATAACCTCGACCGAAATTGGAGTTGATTGAAAAGCTCAAATTTTGTAAAAGAAAAGCGGGAAGTCCCAGAAGCAAAAAAAAATGGCCTGAGAGGGATTGCTTCTGAGATTCTGTGGCATATGTTGCACGTGCATACATCATAAGACATCAGAAATCAGCAGAATAGTTTCAAAACAATTTCTTCGCAAGCTTTATTCTTACTTATTCACCTGTCTTTTGGCTCGTAGAATACCGTTGTTCATTGGCTAAAAGTGTTACACAACTGAATCAACTTCGAACAGAGATTAAAATAATAAAATAGAATTTGTTCACAATTCAAATTTCTTTCATGTACAAAACATGAAAATTTGAATTCGAATGTTTCCTCCATTCAATCAAGTTGAATTCCCCTCAAATTACGTTTTAAAAAATTGCAAATATTACATTTCAGCGAATTTAACCGAAAGAATCCAAATGTAGTCGGTAACAAACCAATTGACAAGTGCCTAATGTTTGAGACGGCATCCATCCGTCAGGTGTACATATCACTGTATCGCTTCCAGTTACCTCATATCCACTTACACAAGTTAATTTTGCATACGTACCAATCGTTATCATCCCAATTTGTCCAGCCGAGATTCCTTGGTTTTGATTTGTTTTCTCATTGAAAACATATTCAACCTGGAAAGTGAGCGATTTTTCGAATGGAATAAAGGTATCTTTTGTGAAGGTTTCGTCGCTAACAAAAAATCCAAAGAATGCATCGAAGACGAAAATAACAAAGTATTAACGTTTCCATTTTGAATTGATCCAAACGGACTGCAGTTGCCGTTACGCGGTATTTTAGTTGTTTTGAGCGATTGTTGTTTCGTACATGAACCGAGCATGGATATCGACCATACCCCGTTAACGCACTTCGATTCTAAATTATCGAATCCAAACGTCGGATAGAAACCAGCGTTACACTGAAGAATCGCAATTGTACCAGTCGGATAAATTGCGTTCATTGCTGACCCTTCTGTACTGTACCGGATTCGACCATGTGCGGGAGCGGGGAATGCCGAACAAATATTCTTCTCGGTTGGAGAACCTCAAGAAAACAATTTGAAATTGCACACTTTACAGTTTCACTTTAGTCCGTCTGTTTTCAGTCACTATTTGCTATTCTTTGAAGGTAAATGCTTTTCAACCTCCATTTCGCTCAACACAACCACCAATTAGGCTTTCTGGATACCAGCCCATTGGAGTACATGTGAGCATTCCAGAACCAACAAGCATGAAACCGTCGTTGCATTGCACCGTAATCACTGTATAAAGCGGAAATTTCATACTGCTGACTGGTTGATATACTATCTAAATTACATTCAATCAAATGAGTGTAGTGAAAGGAGCTCTTATAATTATTTAAAAAACAGAATACCGAGTGAAAAAAAAATGAGATGGGATAAAGTTTTACTCGGCCATTTAGTATTTTTGAAACGGGTGTGCAACCGCTTCCACTATTCGTTTGCTGCTTTTGTTGTTTGAATTGCTTCATTAATGACTTATTCGATTCTGCTTCATCAGCACTTTTGATATAGTTTTTGTTTTTATCAATGCTCCATCCATAACACAACGCTTTTGCATTTCGTTCATATCCAGGTATTGTCACATTCGTATTTATTGCATAAGCATATGCTTCAATTGGAATATCATTCATTACTACTGATTTTATGATCACCGCTAATATTATTATTATTCTTTTCATCATCCATATTATTATGCTAATTTTTAAATTTTCGTTGCTATAATTAGGAACGTTATTAGGACTCTGTCAATGAGTGCTTGACATTGGTTTTACAATTTGATGATGATCGTATGAAACAAATCGATACACATCAAATGAATATACCTAATTTTGAGCTACTTTTGTGCTTGTGCATATAGATCGGTATATCAGCTCCACAATCACCTTCATTATTGACGCAATATAACGCTTGCTCTTTATCATCAATATTCTTATAACCAGGCGGTGGTACGCTGCTATTGGTCTGATAGAAAACCACACCTAAATTACATTCACATCTATCAAAAATGTTCAACAAGTGAATGCCGAAAACGAAATCGGCTAAGTTTTCTTTCTAAAAAATACCCAGTAAAATGAATAGAGTAAAATGGCTAAATAAATAAATTAATTAATCGAAATTAGAGGATTAATGAATGACGATAGATTGAATACCATCATTGAATCGCTCGTTAATCGTTAACTGAATCGCACAAACACAAAAACGTGGTGGTGTACCAGCCGAGAGTACAACGAAAGCATTATTTGGATACTGATCAGCTTCAAATCCTTCTTGCAATAAATCCATACCACCAATACGGTAAATATCGCTCTCATCAACTTTCGTTGACCGTTTAATCCAAATCGAAACCGCAACTTCAAATTATAATTGCATAATTCTTGAAAGCTTGAAAATATTACCGACAAATGTTTTATAAGCTCCTAACGGTTCGAACCAGTGAGTAAATACAAAAGGAAAAATTCTGAGAACTTTATTGATGAATCAAATAGGAATGGTTTCTTGACGAGAAGAAATCGCTTATGACAGAAATAAGTGAAATGTGTGAAAACCGCCAGAAATAAATGAAAACGGAGCAAGTGAACGGAAAAGAAATTAGTGAAGACGGAATGAGTGAAAACTGCCAACCGGCATTTGTTGGATAGCCATCCATTGGGCACAATGACGAATCGTTCATTTCAATTGCATTTCCATAAGAAGTTGCACCAAACAGTGAGAAAATTATCAATATGAAATGAGGCATTGTGTTGATCGGTCGTCTCTGAAATGTTTTTTAAGCAAACGCGAAAAGCAAATCACAAAATCAAAGAAAATTATTGCGGAAATTTTTTTAAAACAATCAAATTCGACGAAAAAAGAAAAATCAGATCGAATAAGATCAAAAAATATCAAATAAACCAAATTTTTCTGAACCAAATAAAATCAAATCAAAAATGAATTTGGTTGATTTAATGAAATTACGTACAGAAAGAAGATTATTAATGTCTTGTGAATTGCTATCGATTTGCATCTATCAAATTATAGAAATGTTGCATTAAATACTTGCATCTTCTGCTAAAGGATGTAAATGAATTTTTTGCATGAGTCTCTTGTACAGGCATAAGAGAGGAAACGGAGATAGAAACACAACAAGTTGCAATTCCACCTTAGGCAACAGATTAATACTTACTATAAGCATGACATTTCAACTTATAAATACACACTTTTTCTATAGATAAGTAAACAAGTAAATAAAACGTTCTATCGAATGAGTACACTGAAAATAAACAAAGCTTATGTGTGTATAAATGCGTTCCATCCCAATTGATGCCCCAAATAAATGAAAAGGGAACAATTATGTCATGCCATTGTTGGTTAATTTAACCTCGTAATAAACATCAATATCTACTGAAAACCACATAACCACTTTGGTTGCTGCGTAGCAATACGTAACTGAACGAAGTAT